>CM030849.1:9596586-9614086 GCA_018105865.1 Metaphire vulgaris
CGGCTTCTTGTCGGTCTTTGTAATAGACTATCCCATTAAATCGTACGGGAATCCACCTCGCTTAGAATTTTTATGTTAAACTCGCTTTTGTACTTCTCTATTTTTATACAAAAACGTAGAAATCTGTTTTGTTTATCATGGTTTTGGCGCTCTCATGGTTGAAGTCGCATTTGATTGGTTGGTGAATCAGAAAGCAGGTGCTTGAAAGCGTGTATGAATGTTGAAAACTATTTTCCCCGCAAAGACCGCGTACAACTCGCCCCCTCATCACTCACCCGGCGTTCGATGTATGCCCGTAGAACACCATCATGAGTCACCGGCTTATAATTCAGGCGGCCAAAAGCAAGCGCGCTTTGTTCAACCGCAGCACGCGTTCAATGCGTTCACGTAGAACACTAGCATAACAAGCATGCGTCGTCCGGATTATTATTATTATTATTATTATTATTATTATTATTATTATTATTATTATTATTATTATTATTATTATTATTATTATTATTATTATTATTATTATTATTATTATTATTATTATTATTATTATTATTATTATTATTATTATTATTATTATTATTATTTATTGACAATTTATATAGCGCAGTAAACAAGTCTAAGGCCTACAACAAAAGCGCTTAATACAGTTCATATCCAATATTAAATAAATGTGTCTTAAAATTTCTAATGAAAAGTCCTGCTGAGACTGCTCGAGTCACATTGTCTGGAAGAGAGTTCCACAGGGCGGGATTCCCCCGCGCGAATGATCTTTCCCCAAACTTAGGGGTCTTGGACGGGGGAGGGACCATTATTATAATAATAATCTAACTGCACTCTCCAACTGGACCTAAGAACCGATCTCCTCTCGATCACAGTCGATCTCCGTACAAGTACAGTTAGATAATTAGGAAAGAATGGATCGTGTAAAGCCCGAAACGTAAGCCAGCAGCGCTTGTAGACAATGCGCTGTGGCACACGGAGCCAGCGGAGTCGATCTCTAAGGAGAGGAGTGACGTGGTCACCCCAGCGACAGCCGAAAATCACTCGTGCAGCCTGGTTCAGCACTGATTGTATGCGGTTCAGTCTAGTATCCGGAAGTCCAAGAAGCACACCGTTACAGTAATCAATTCGTGTCAGTACCAGGGCCCGCACTAATTTAACAGCCGCGCTCACTGGCAGGTACCGTCGAATTGACCTCACTCTCCGCAGTTGGTAGTGGCAGGAACGTATCAGATTGTTAACGTGCGCTTCAAAGGATAGAGTCTCATCTAGGAGCACTCCCAGAAGACGTAACCTCTCGGAGGGAGCAATGGCTGCATATCCCACCACAAACGGGGCATGACTTAGCAAATGCCTTCTCCTGGGGGTGCTCATCCACAAAAATTCAGTCTTGGCCGGATTCAGTGCGAGCCGATTCTCTTCCGTCCACGTAACAATATCCGAATCCGTAGTCGCTCCACTTCCGAGGGTAAGCATGACGAGTAGATCTGTCCATCGTCTGCATAACTATGCGGCGTAAGACCGAAAGCCTTGATGACGCGATGGACGTCTGCTGTATGCAGTATGAATAACAAGGGGCCTAAGACTGATCCTTGCGGCACACCGTGTTGGACTCGACGCTCCGAAGACATATGATTGTTCCACCACACTGCCTGTGTCCTATCAGCTAGATAGCTCTTTATCCAGAGAAGTGGAAGGCCGTTCAGACCGTAAGATATCTCCAGTCGCCGGGTGAGGATCTGATGATCCACCGTATCAAACGCTGCCGAAAGATCGAGTAGGCAGAGAAGCGCTACCCTTCCGTTCGAAGCCGCATCCACCAGGTCATTAAGGATTTTTAAAATGGCAGTCTCTGTAGAGTTTCCTCGACGATAGGCAGACTGCTCTGTAGGTATTAGCCCATTCTCGCACACATGTCCCACCAGCCGCTTGTTTACGAGTTTCTCCAGCAGCTTAGAGAGAAAAGGTAAATTGGATACCGGTCTGTAGTTGTTGAGGTCGGACGGATCCAGTCCCGATTTCTTCAGGTGAGGGACTACAATCGCGTGCCTCCACGTCGAAGGAAATTCGCCAGTGTCTAATGAAGCTGTCATGAGCGTTGTAAGAAATGGTGCCATCTCCGCGATAGATTAGTAAGAGTGAATAGATTCAAAAGATGCGCAGTTGTCGACTTCGAGATAATTTCGCATTTGCCGGTGTTCAAACTAAGGCCGATTGTATTTGCCTCATCCTTTATACTTTCTATATCCTTTGCCACCACAGTGCTTGCTCCTCCGAGGCTTACGTCATCCAGATATCCGATCACTAACGATGATTTCAAACGCATTAGCAGTGGCTATAATGGCTAACAGAATAAAGTGTGTCACAGTGGGTCACCTTGCTACGCACCTCTTTGGGAAGTGATTGAGAATTCCCCAAATTTGAGAATTTACGGCTCGCTATAGGTCAGGTGGCAATAAGAGTCAATGTCCGGTATGTGTGAGCATACGGCTGAGAGCATGGCTGCACGGTTTTAAGCTGTTGAAGGCATCGCTAAAATCCAGTTTTACTAGCACTTCGTCATCGTGCATCTGTTCGATGAACCGCCTCGCTGAGTGCACAGCAGCTTCGCATCCTCCTGGAATACCAACTCCGAGTTGCATATGGCGTCAGTGTTGGCACATTTCTAACAAAGCCGTCGCCAATACCCGATGGCTATTGGCCGGAGACCTCCTGTCTTTTTCTGGAGTACCATGAGTGTTCCTCCAAATAGCACTGGAGACACCGGTTCTGGCCAGGTGCCTTTAAAAAGGAGGTTGATGAAAGACGTCAATGATGAAAGCTGCTAGTTTCTTTGCATTTTATTAGCGACAGAATGTGCTGTAGACGACAGGATCTCCGGCTGATCCTGGCGGAAAAGAACGGATGGCCTTCAGCACATAATTCGATGATGCCTGGAAGACGGCGGATGCTGTGAAGGCATTGATTAATTGGCTTCTGGCTCGGGATGCTTTCTTGTCAGCTCCTTCAGCTTATCTCTGTCTGGCAGAACGGGCTTGTCTTCTGAACAGAAAATTCGAACGGCGGCACGAATGTTACCTTCTTCAAGCTTTGCGTATACGGCGGCTGCAGTTTTTACATCAATTTAAGTGTTTTTTCGAGATACTGCAAAGTCAGAAGAAGTTTTCTTCGCAATGAGCATCGCACCATTGAAAGACAAAGCTTCGGAGAACACGGCAACATTCTTCTTAATGCGAGTCGCCAAATTCTGTCGTTTACCTCTTCTCCTTGGCAACAGGTAGGATGCAGGCTCCGAAATGTCAAAGTTTGGACCACAGATCACAGTTGTCTGGGTGGGCTGGGCCACGATCTCGTCCAGCAGTTTCCTCGTCCAGACTCACTCACGCAAGGGCGTGCGCTTGTTGGTATGTGCTTCATCAGACAACCAGAAAGATTCAGGTGAGACAGAACGGGGCTATCATAGAGTGGAGCTATCGGCACTGTCTTTTATCCCACGAGCGATCTGCTCTGAATCCGTTTCAGTGCTCTTTAGTTGATCGACAGATGGCGGTAAGACCGATGCTGTTTTCTCTGTGTGAGCCTGGGCATGGATTGTTGCGTGGTCCAATGCCTATGAACAAGACCGTCACTGACTTCTTGACATACACTGCAGATGCCCTTCGCTTTCTGTAAGGACTGCGAAATTGGCCACGCTTGAAGTCGAAGACATTTTGCGACGAACAGTCTATCGGGAGACGACGCAGAGCCGTAGATAGGGAGCCGGGGTGGGGGGCAAGCCGCCGAGCGATGCCGAGCGGTGGGGGCGCATTTTGGATGAGAAAAAAATAATTTACAAAATAGCTGTGCGAATGGATAAGTAAATAAGTAAACTCTGTGACGTGACGACGACTAAAAAAACGTCATCAGCCCGGAAATGGATAAATAAAAGCCGTAACGACTAAAAAAGGTCATATCCGAAATTTAGGGGCGCAAATATAAATCTTCTTCTGGGCACCGGAAACCCTAGCTACGACTCTGAGACGACGACGTCAACAGGAAGTTTTCTAATGGCGGCCATTTTCAAACGGCGCTTGTAACGGGTATTCTGTCGGCGCGCTTAAATTGCTAAATTTACTAAATTCCGACAGAAAACGATGAAAGTATACTGGCCGGCAGGTCGACAACCCGAAATTCTCGAGTTATGAGCGTGTACAGAGCGAGACTATAAGACAAAATTCGAAATAAATTAGCAAAAACCAAGGCGCAAAACGAGAAATCAACCGACACTTTGCAGCGCCACCTACGCTTTATTATTATTATTATTATTATTATTATTATTATTATTATTATTATTATTATTATTATTATTATTATTATTATTATTATTATTATTATTACATGGTTGTTAACGCACATTAAGTCATTCACTAAGTGAAGAATCATAAGTGCGGGGTGAGTCACGTGACTAAGCACTGTAGGCCAAACTGCAGAGTAGAGTTTCAATGGCGTTTAAAAACAATCAGCGAAACAGTTAAGTCGAAGTGACAGATTTCGGTAGATTGCTCCAAACAAACGGAGCAGCGTTGGCGAAGGAACGGTCGGTGAGAGAAAGGCGAGTGCGCCGCTGTTTCAGTTAATTAGAACCATGTGATCTCAGTAGTCGAAACTGTTCTTGCAACTGTTCCTGCCAGATAGCTGGGGGCTATTGTATTGAAAGTAATTAGCACAATCTTGTACTGAATGCGGTACCGTATTGGTAACTGTTAATTCTCTATTCAATCGAAACACCGACACTCAGCTACCAAGTTACCAACACAGGCCCCGTCATCCTCTATCGCAGAGACTCTGCTCCTTTTTCTCCAACAAGATTGCCTCTCTCCGGCTTAAAATACAAAGCACAAACACAGCAACCGCATACATATCTGATTTATCGGTTTATCTTCGCGCTAGAGTAAATCAACTTTAACGTCTGTTCCAGGTTTTGAATTGGCAACTGAAGCAGAAATTTTACAACACCTACACTCCTCCCAAATAAACAGTGTGACTCTGATCCGATTCCAACCTCTCTTCTAAAGGAATGTTCGGCGACCCTATTACCTGTAATAACAAAAATTATCAACCTTTCTCTTTCCTCTGCAATATTTCCAGATTCATTTAAACACTCGATCGTAACACCACTCCTTCAAAAGTCAATTCTAAATAAAGACGACCTGTCGAACTATCGTCCCATATCAAACTTGTCGGTCATTTAAAAACTCACTGAACGTGTAGTTCTCTGTCGACTCAGAGAATATCTTACTTCTAAACTCACTTCTCAACCCCAATAAATCTGGCTCTACTAAGCACCACTCTACCGAAACCCTTCTGGCAGCTTTATACGACAAGCTGCCATCAGTCATCAGAAAATCGCCTGTCTCTGTTTGCTCGATATTTCAGCTGCATTCGATACCATTTATCAAGATATTCTGATAAAACGTCTATCGACATGGTTTGTAATTTAAAATACAGCTTTATCTTGGTTCCGATCATATATTTCATCTCGAACCTGCTCAGTTAAGGCAGCTGGTGACTTGTCTCAACCACTTCCATCACCTTACGGTGTTTCTCGGGGTCAGTTCTCGGGCCTCTCCCCTTCATTCTTCATACCACTCCTCTTAGCACTCTTCTCAAATCATCAATTGATCATCATCTCTACGCCGATGACACGCAGCTGTTCATATAATTCTCTCCAAATCAATACCAAGAATCCATCAAACTCTTACTTAATGCATTCACGTTCCAACTTGGATGTCATCAAATTTACTCTGTCTAAATTCTTCAAAGACAGAGTTCATACTTATCGGACTACCAACACAAATCGCCAAGATATCAGACACAATAATCAACTTTGGTTGGATGCTTCACTGACATGTTTAGGCAATCCGGCTGGTATTGGGCACCCTCTCGATTTGTCGGTACGAGAGCCACCGTGGACAACTGGGCACGTGCCTTTCAACTTACAGTTGCCTTTTAGACTCGTCTATGTAACGGTAGGCGGCGTCTATGCAACACGGGTTGCTCAGCATCGTTCGTAAGTTGAAGTCGAGATCAACATATTGACTCCAGACGGCTTCGCAGATCCTGCTGTACCGGACATTCGAACAGGTAATCCTCAGCCGTCTCTGGCACCCCACAGTCTTCACACATGCCGTCATCATGACAGCCTATCTTACGTTGACAGGCGTTCATGCGGCAGTGACCGAATCTCAGTCTACTGATGCAGACTTCCTTTCGCCGTTGGCTGTCACTGTACTTACATCGGAGGCCGACGATCGGCTTGATACCTCTGCAATGAGCGCCTGTGGGAGACGCACCCCACAGCTTTTGCCACTCGCTTACAAAGTGGGTCCTGTATCGTTCCTGCATGTTCCTGTACTCGACGGCGAGTGCCAGGTCGGCGCATGGATTACCGAGGGCCCGACGACATAGCTCGTCAGCCGCCTCGTTTCCGTCCACACCTGAGTGACCCGGGATCCAAGTCAGGACTTTGTCGCTGGATGCCTGCTTCTGTCGTCCTCGAAGACCGTTAGCAGACGCTGCAGCAGCATTGGTCTGCGCTGAGACCTTTGCTGCATGACGGACTGCAACACCGCTAGACAGTAGCTGAAGACGACGACTGCAGTGCGATGCTTCTCTATGATCCATTTGAGGACTTTCAAGATAGCCATCATCTCCGCTGCGTAAGCGGTCGTTTCAACGGTCAGACGGTGTACCTCATGGTAGCCCAGCGAAGGCACCTAAAAGCAGCAACCCGCCCTGCCATCGTTGGTACAGGACCCGTCGGTGTAGATCCAGATTCTGTAGTTGTACTGAAACGATTACTCCTGCACAGTTTGCTGGACTGGCTGGCTCCCTCTGTGTCCGATTTGACCTTGCCGTCCCACGTCCACCTCGGGCGGTCCAATCCGCCAAGGCGGCCGCGGGGCTACTATCGGTGGCCTACCTATCGCTGTAATGATGGTGGTATCGACGCGTGCTAAGTCGTCAGAAGCTCTTCGCCTTCTCCCAGCCGGCGGGTCCGTCCGGCTGTCCTTAGAATGGATTGAGTAGGATGTTCCGGTATACTTGGCCGTGTATTCCAACAAAATCAGATGGTGCCTTGGCGATAGCGGCATGATAGTGTTGTCAGGTCCCTGTCTAAAAAAACGGACACCAGTGTAGGTGGCAAAAAATAACCCTAATCCGACGATTAAAAATTTGAATAGTTCTAGTCTGCGTCACTGGTTCACTGTTTCCTCAAACCATTGTAAGTAATTAAGTAAAATATCTTGAATTTCTATATTATATATTCTAAGTAATTAAAGTAAAATCTCGTATATTTATACAGCGCTTTGAAAAGCAGCACGACAGTAGCTGCTTATTCTTAGGGTCTCAGCCTCTCTTAAAATAGCTATGGGAAAGGTGAAAGATCAGCTAGGCAATAGTTAATATCCAAAGGGCAGTGAGGCTAAGTTGTTATAGCTACAGAGGAAATGATTTCAGAAATAGAAGAATTTAAGTTTAGACGTGAAGACTTGGGAGATAATGCAGGAATTATAATTTATAGGATATTAGGATTCAGAATTTATTGTTTGAACGTGTCCAAGTTCTACAGAGTACAGACTAAGGTTTAAATAGCTAGGGCCTATGTCCGAAGTTTAATGGTCAGCCGGGCAAAGTCAAATCCAGAAATCAGATTGTACTAGACTGAGAGTGACTTATTTGCTGTAGTTTTGTAGTTTGCAAAAAAATACCGGACACATGCATATCCGGTGTTGCCTCCATTTTTTCACCGAACACAACCTAAATATCGGACAGTCCGATAAAATACCGGACACCTGGCAACCCTAGTCAGTGAGGAAGCTACGAATCCAATCAAACATACGACCACGTAATCCCATGGTGTTTAGCTTATACAGCAGGCCGTTGACCCACATGAGATCAAACGCCTTCTCCAAGTCTATAAAGACTTCAAGAGCACTCCCTTTCCGACTCGCTGACAGAGTCCTGTGTATGTCGTCTTAGAGACAGATTATCTGATCTTGGCAACTACGGAGCTTACGGAAACCCGTTTGCAATGTTGAACATCGAATTTCCTTCCATCAGTCTGTCAGTCACCAGTCTCTCCGTCAGCTTGCAGAGAACCGAGGTTAATGCAATCGATCGATAAGAGCCGGCCTCTGACGCAGGCTTGCTGGCTTCATGATTAGTACGATCAGGGAGCTATTCCATGCGGATGGGAGAACTCCTGTCGTCCAGATCATATTAAACAGTTTCAGCAACGCACCCAAACTGGGTCTCGGTAATATTTATATAATCTCGTACGAGATGCCGTCTTCGCCAGGATTCGAGTTTTCCTTACAACGTAACATGGCCGTCCGCAACGAGTGCAGACTAAGCTCCTCATCCACAGGGTCTCCATCATCAGGAGGACGCCGGCGTGCGAGGAGCTCCGCCTTGCTCTGGTTATCCCTGCAGAGGTGGCATCCGCGGTCTTCAGCGTCGGTATAGCACGTCTCGAAGAGACGGCAAATATCCGTCTAACCGTCATCCAAACCTGTCCGAGTTTTGTAGGCTCGTTCAGGCCAGCACAGTACTCCCTACGGTGGTTACTCTGCGCGCCTCTGCCTCTGATAGTTTTCTGGGCTACACCTTTCAGCCGACGGTACTCCGAGGCGTCCGCGTGATCTGTGGTTCGCATCATACGGGTCTTGGTCTTGCTACGGGCCGCCACTGCCTCACTGCAGCTGTCGCTTTAGTACGGGACGTCATGAGGCCGTCTGCATGGCGTCGACTTTGGGATGTGTTCCTCCGCCACCGAAAGCAGGGCGCCAACGAACTCTGTGACTTGTCTCGACATCGCCCCAAGGTTGGCACCCGGCTTTGAAGGCGCCCCAGTCGACTTGTTTGTAGAGCCATCTGGGTTTAATGCGCCTCTTCCACCAAAATGCTTTCGCCAACGGTAACAACGATCGGAAAATGGTCACTGACCATTGGGTCATCCATTACCACCCAGTCACATGTCTAGCCATTCAAAATAAGAGCGTTAGCCATCCTGCTTAAGAAGGCGTGTTCCGACACCGGAATTAAATGAACAAACGACTGCGATTCCATAGCCTCTTCCAGCAGCTTCTGTCCGTTTTACTGGCATCAAAGAGCGTGCAACGAGCGTTGAAAGTCTCCGGCCACAATCGCCCGGCGAATGCAAAAGAGTTGGGAGAAAAGTGTATTTGTCCACCGCCTGTCCCGGTGGAAAATAAACGCTGACAATCGTCAGATATCCCGCAACGGTCAACAGAGATCGTGAGCGATTCTGGCACATCAGTCCGCCCCAAAACTAAATAAGACACTCCGTCACGAATCAAGGTTGCCACCCCGCCTCCTCTACCCTCGTCGGACGACCGTTCATGTCGTTCACAGCTATACCATTCGAAAGGGATGATGTCACGTGGTGGCATTCTAAGTCCACAAGCTCCGCCTCCCATCCAATAGGCGAACACTAACTAGGACGATGAACTGTAGTATAGCTTAATCCACACCCTCGTTTTCCGTACGTCGCTGTATACAGACGTAGCGTTAAAGACTCAACCATTGTTTGGACATCGCTAGAATACATATCTACTGATATATTTCATACGTGTTGTCTTAGCTGATACATCAGCAATAGTCAGCAATAGTATAGTATAGTATAGTATAGTATAGTATAGTATAGTATAGTATAGTATGGTATGGTATGGTATGGTATGGTATGGTATGGTATGGTATGGTATGGTATGGTATGGTATGGTATGGTATGGTATAGTATAGTATAGTATAGTATAGTATAGTATAGTATAGTATAGTATAGTATAGTATAGTATAGTATAGTATAGTATAGTATAGTATAGCATAGCATAGCATAGTATAAGACACAACGCCACACCCCTTGTCTGAACTGGTACGATCCCTCTTTTTGCGGCGGCAGTGTGGCTCAAGCTTTCTGTCATGACCGATCCTCAACGAGATCTAAAATATAAAATGCAACCTAAACTAATAAAACAAAAATTAAAGATAAAACAGGTGATCACCTGTTATCACCAGGTGAAACATAGATCACGTGACCTGCAGGGAGCACTGGGGTCTATGCAAACACGGCTAGGTAAACAAGCCGGGCTTTGTTGTCGTTCGTCATTCCAAAGGTCACGCGCTCTGAGAAGAACACGTGGGCCAGGTAACAAAGTAAGTAAAGTAAAGTAAAGTAAAATCTCGTAAACTTCTACAGCGCCCCAGAAAGCAGCACAGCAGTAGCTGCTTATTCTTATGCGCTTAATCTTTCTTGAAATAGCTATAGGCAGGGTGGTTTGTCGGCCGGGCAAAGGTCAGTTTATCCATGAGGCAGCGGGTCAGGTTGTTATTGCTATGGGGGAAATGACTTTTCGAATAGGAAGATTTTAAGTTTAGATCTAAAGGCTTGAGCGGAGCAAACACAGCACTCGGAGCAGACACGTCCAATCTCGACGACGTCCCCTCAAAGCATCCAGTTTATAAGCCGAGCTCTCCGCTGTATAAGAGACAAATAGAGGAGAACCGGAAGAAGGGGAAGCTCTAACCAATAATAATCGACATGGTGTAGCGAATTTAGATAATAGCGTAGAACCCTTAGTAGCAATAAACGCAAGTGAGCCATTAATAATTCATGAGCTTAATCTTTTGACAGGTAGCCGCCCGCATAGGTAGTTAGGCCCAATATAATAATAATAATAGATTGCATAAAGGAAAGACAGGCTGAGTGATAGACGATTAGTGAATAGCGCGCAGCAATTAAAGAGCAGCGATGAGTGCGAGCTAGCAGGATGAGTGCATGCGGCAGAAACAGTATAAATAGCCGGTTCTGCCACAGATCAGGACCGATGGCCGAGGCGGCGTGTGATGGTAAAAAGGTCCACATAAGTGCATGTAAGGATAGTGCACTATGCCCCCTATGCACCCGTAGGAAGAGTGCACCCTGAGGTTAAGGAAGCACCCTTGAGATTAAGTGCAGTGTGAAGGTGCATTGCGAGAGGTGCATTGAGAGAGGTGCGTTGCGAGAGGTGCATTGCGAGAGGTGCAGTGAGAAGGTGTGGAGAAAGGTAAGGTGCACGGTGAGAGGTAAGGTGCACGGAGAGAGGCAAGGTGCACGGTGAGAGGTAAGGTGCACGGTAAGAGGCAAGGTGCACGGCGAGAGGCAAGGTGCACGGCGAGAGGCAAGGTGCACGGTGAAAGGTAAGGTGCACGAAGAGGAGTAGGGTGCACGGAGAGTTAAGGGAGAGGAAAGAGGATACATAGAGAGAGGGATTAAGTGTGGAATATAGGAACGGAGTGCAGGTAAAGTGCGCGTAGTGACAGGTGGTAGTAAGAGAGCCTGAGATCTTAGCCAAAAAGCTAAGACGGACGACCACGTGCCTTAGTTAAGTCATAACCCCGTGTGCGCCGAACCGGGCGGAGCCATCTGAGTTTAGGAGGCGTAGGAACCTCGATAGGCCCGGTTCGCCACAATAGCAAACAGATCAATCGTTGCTGCCAATAACCGAACAGCTATTAGCTGAAATTAGGTCACGCGACCTTTTCTTATTCCCTTTTTGTTAAACCTATGACAGTTTCCTACAACCAAATTGTATATTAAAAAATTACACTCGGATGCACAAGAATTTTAGCTTTGTGCGAAGAGTAAAATTACATTTCTAGCGCCTAGAAACATTAATTTCGAGCGATTAAAGAATTAAACAACCTGGGAAAATGATATTAACTGAGAGACTTAGGATACACATGGAATAATACCTTGCTGATGAACAAGCTGGATTCAGAAAAGAGCGAAGTGCAACACAGTACATACCAGCGCTACGATTGAGAGCAGAAAAAGCAAGACGAAAAAACGTGAAAGTATACAACTGCTTTTTCGATTTTCGGAAGGCGTTTGATAGTGTCAGGCGTTTGTCAGACAGTGACTTGGGCTGTGCTGGAGTCCTATAGAGTAAATCATAAACTTATAAGACTATTTGAAATATATCAGCAACAATGCAAAATCAGCCGTAAGAATTTGTGGAGAGATTGAAAACTTGTTCAAGACAAGCAGAGGATCAAGGCAAGGAGACAATATATCACCCATGATATTCATCTCTGACTTGGATAGAGCAATGGACGATATAATGGTACATGTAAATGGAATAACAGTGGTGCAGGGACTACACACAAACAACCTGAGGTTTGCTGGTGATGTCGTTATCATTGAAGGAAATGAAGATGACCTGGAGGACAATGTAATGAGTACTGTAATGAGTAATGTGCTGAGTAATGAAGCGAAGCGCTATGGTTTATCAATCAACTTTGAAAAGCCAAAAACAATGGTGCTTGGAGAGAAAGATATTGGAAGAAAGGTCAAAGTGGATGGATTCGAATTAGAAAAAATAGACAATTTCACTTACCTTGTAAGCAACATGACACGTGATCTGGACTGCAAGAAAGAAGTAGCAATAAGAGCAGCGAAATCCTAAGTTTGGAAATCTGAAGGCAATAGACAATGTCTGGAAGAGCGAAGCAATAAGTCTCAGAATAAAAAAAAGAAGATTCTTGAAACATGTATTTTCAGCAGCTTCTTGTATGGTTGCGAGACTTGGACCATCACAAAAGAATTGGAGAGAAGAATTTTAACATTTAAAAGAAAATGCTATATAAAAATTATCAGAATTGGATGGGTTGAAAAGATCAGCAACGAGGAACTATACAAGAAAATCCAAACAAAAGAAACCTTGATGCAAGAAGTTATACAGAGGAGAATTGCGTCTCTTTCGACATATTTGTCGTATGCAGGCCCTCCGAGAGGGGGGCAGGGGGCAACTGCACAGGGGCCCGGCGGTCTGGAGGGGGCCCGGGCCGATGATGAATATGTATAATTAACAATAAAATGAATAATAACACTAAAGAATGGTTTAAAATGTCAGTTCAGCAGAGGGGCCCGGCGAGCACAAGGGGGCCCGGGACACAGTGCTAAATAAACGGCAGACGACGAGCAAAAAAAAAAAGGTCGTCAAGAAAAAATTATGACTTCTCAAGGGCCCGTCGGCCATTTTGCACAGGGGCCCGGAATTTCTCTCGGAGGGCCAGGTCGTATGACAAATCCATCATCATGGATAGAAAGATCAAGACTATAATGCTGGAATAATGGACGGTTCCAACAAGAAAGGAAGGCCACACAGGGAATGGTGATGACATTTGTGATTGGTGTGGAAAATGTCTGCAAGAATTATGTCATGTAGTTGCGAACAGAAAAGATTGGGACAAAACTGTAATGATTGAATCGGACACCAACTGGCGCTGAGCGCATGGTATTGATTCATGATGATGATGATGATGATGATGATGATGATGATGATGATGATGATGATGATTATGATTATGATTATGATTAAAGAATCTCCTATTCTGCCATAGTATATAGCCGGACAGACGCCTCTGGCAAAACGGGCTATAACTTTTAAAATAATCGACCTAAAATTAATTCCTAATGCAGAAAAATAGCTTATATAGCCATGTGTGAGTGAAAAGTTGCATAAAAATTATTTAGCTAATAAAACGGAGCAGTTTGAATTAGCAATGGTAGGAATGCCTACTTGGCGCGTAGCCTGGTTGAACGCGGTATATTTCAGTAGCCGTGCAAAGCAAGCGAAAAAGGTAAATACTCCACAATAAGATCATATATATATATATATATATATATATATATATATATATATATATATATATAAGAGTTAGGCAACAATTTTTAAATTATGTCGAAAATCGCTTAATAATCCAGGTGATGCAAGACTTTTCACATCACTATACCTTAGTACAGAGAATCATCGTCGTCATCATCGTCATTATCGTGATCGTCGCCATCATCATGGAAATTGAATGGTGGTTTTCGGCGGCCAGCCAATCATCGGTTGGTTGGTTGGTTGCAGCGTTACGCTCTGAAAGCAAAACATAGTCTAAGACTCTAGAAATAACAAACTACTCTAGCGTTGGCCAACTGCCTTGGCTTTTTGCCTTAAGTAAACGGGCATCATTGACCCTACCCTCGTTCTAGTACGCCAGAGGTTCCCAAACTGTTTGGATTGCGGACCCCCACTTTGTTCCACGCTTAGCTCGCGGACCACATTATTTAACAAGTTCGTTAACATCTAATTAAAATAACGGTCAGACACCAGTGGACAGTAAACATCTGAATTTATTGTCAGAATGATTTGAAAAGAAAGTACTGACATGCCTTTAATGTATTCTTTAATTCCCTAGGACCAGGCGGCTGGTAACTGACTAAATACAGTGCGGAGCCAAATATTTTTTCAACAATGCAATATCTGTTATAAATAGCTTTCTCTATAATGGCTTTCAATAGAATAATAGGGACATACTGATGTCGTATGGTGGGTCCTCTCGCACGCTCTCGTCAGGCTTTGGGTTTATCCCGTTAATATTACTGTATACCCCGGCTGGAGGTGTTAGTATAAGCCTATATCTAGATAATATTAAGTAGCTCTAGTATATTCTGTGTTATGATTTATATTAATTTTTATTGCTATTGGTGGCTCTACCGGCGCGCATAATTTGAAAACTCAGACTAATAAAGCTAAAACTATGAAGTGCTACTGAATATTTTGGGAGGCTTTCGCCAACCCCGTCATGTCCTCCACGGACCGACTTCGGTCCGCGGACCACAGTTTGGGAACCACTGTAGTACGCAACTAACTGAATTTCTTTTTAGGGCTGCAGATCTGCTGTCTATGATTGGATTTATCGTCATACGGTGGCAATGGTTGCGTTGACGGCTGGAATATTCGCATTCGAGGCAAGAGTTTTCATAAATATTTAGCCTTATATTGCCCAGTTGCGAAAAATCGGATCAATTGCATTAGCCTTGCCATTTCTGACAATTCTGTAATTTGTTTTGTGAATACATGTTTTGACCCTAGTCTATAAGTTGGGAGGTCTCACCTTTCTGGCTTTGTGAGTAAATGAGTCGACAGATTCATATGATGTCTTGCGCTAAAATAATACATACAGTATGTATGTATTTAAATTTTAAAAAGTCGGCGAGGTGTTCGATATTCTTAATATAGAAGTCAAACATACTGCAAAGTATTATTTATTGATTTGACGCTCGGTACTTCATTATGAGAATATGAGTTATGTGGGTCCTTGGGATCAGTAGGTGTATAACTCTGAAGTGCAAATAAGATGACAGAAAATACACCAGATTGTTAGCATAAATTATTCACAATAGCACACGTAGACACAAGTCATCCCGAGATTAATAACTGAGAAGAAACAAACTCCTGACCATCATTGAGTTGCCTTAAGGCCTGAGATGCAGGGGTACACGGAATATAGAGCAATGTGGAAAAGTCTGCAATAACAGAATAGACAAAATGGCTTGAAGACCAAAAGTACCATAAGCGGAGCTACATCTCGGGTCGAGTTTCTATTTCTGTTTACAAAATGTTAAACGCTAATGTCGACGCTTACATTCAACATTTGCGTTCAACTACCAATCAAGCTCTCATAGCAGTATTTATCAGTTTTTCTCATTTCATTAAGGCTTAGTTCCTGGTCCACTGTTATTTATTATTTGCATAAATGATTGACCTAACGTTATCCTTAATTTCAATATTTATTATTTGCTGATGATTCCAACCTTGTAGCTATCCATCGCATTACTCAAATACAGGAATAGTTAACTAAAATTTCCTATTGGTTTAAAATAAATAAATAATACTAAATAACGAGAGGACAAATTTTATTATTTTCCACCCGAGACGTAAAAAATACCTAAAATGACTAATAAAATTAAAATTAATAAATTGATACTAGGCCTATAGGTTTATTTATTTCTTTCTTTCCCTGAAGGATTTAATTGTACGTAACTACAATCCTAGACAAATGATAAATATGCATATTTATTTAGCATATTTCTCATACCTGATTAGCAAAAAAATTGAACTTTGCATGTTATGCAATAACGACATCTGTGCAGGGTTATTTCTAGAATTGTGAATTTGGGGGGGGAGGTCGGAAAAATCTGGGTCTGTGTGGTTATTTCTAGGATTGTAGGATTGTGAATTTGGGGGTTTCGGGAAAATCTAGGGGTGTCGGAATTTGGAAGTCTCTACCGAAAAAGGCTGACAGGCAAATAAATAAATAAAGGTCATCCAAGGGGAAAAGTTGGAGGGTGTACTTTTCCATTTTGGGGTGTTCAGGGCTAATTAGCATGCATTTTGTATGCATACCATTGTCACATTACCAATTTTTGGGAGTGTCGACCTCCAATTGGGGAAGGGCGTTGGAGGAGGGTGTGTTATGGGGTGTAAAAACATCCCTGCATCTGTGCCAGTGTACCTACTTATGAGTTGGAAACAAGATGGCGTGAACATTGGCGTAGCGTGAACCCTTGCCGCTTCTGGCTCATTGTTAATCCGCCGCCCCAAATGCATTCGTATCAGAGGCGGATTTATGGTGTCTTCAAAAAATGTATATTTCAAATTTGCCGCCCCTTCTAACAAATTTTCCGCCTTCACTGAAAATCATCTGACAAGCAAAAAAGGTCGCAAAAAGGTCGTCGCTCCTAAAATTTGCCGCCTCTTCATGTGTGCCACCCATGGCTAAAGCCATACTATCCATTGGTACGCTACGCCACTGTGTGTGAATCTAACGAAATCTCACAAAGAAACGGAAACGAGCCTGTAATAGCTCTACATGTATATCATGGTAAGTGTCGCTTATTGTGTATCTCCATGCCCCGGACGATTTCCGCCCCTTGCCTCTCACACAGGCCTTAGATTTAAGATAATACCTCAAGCAAGAAAGTCTGTGGCGAATAAGTTTGAGATAGAGGATGCCTTGAGCAGCCAATAAGAAAGAATAGGTACCAAGGGTTGTTCGAGAGTAATAGAGCCTGAGTCTGTTTGGGTAATGCCAAGATTTTTAAAATGTACTTACTATTTAACGTTTCGGATTTTCTGATTTTCGTAACAACTCGATTTAGTTAGCATATTACGGTTGAAAGTCAAATTGCCAAAAATAGTGCAATACAACGTTCAAGGTGACGCAAAGTACTGATTTGCAGATGCAATTAATATGGTTTTACCAACCAAGGCAACCATATGCTGCCCTAGTTCCACATTAGTCTGCAAGAGAGTACATTTTATAAAAGTTTATAGCAATGCCGTGCCATTTTCTTTAAATTTCGCACATATTGAAAGTGAAAACCAGTGGCGTAGTCAAGAGGGGGTTGGGGTTAAAACCCCCCTTAGGCGCCGACGAAAATTTTTTGTTTCTATGCATTTTTAATTTTCGGATGCGGTTTTGAGGGTCTAAACCCCCCTTGGGGCTGCTGACCAAATTTTTTTCAAGCGTCATAGGGGACCTTTTTTCCTTGTCAGCATCTATCCGAAAGGGAAAATGTTAGAAGGAAAGTAGGATAAATACGTAGGATGGCCTTTTTTGCTTGTCAAGATTT